>CM012452.1:33391908-33433827 GCA_003999625.1 Oryzias javanicus | reverse complement strand
TAAACATCAAAAAATAAAATACCGCATACCTGTGGATCGAGGACCCACCACACAGTCATTTACCCTGTCGGCTACCTTTCCGATACTGCAGCCCTGTCATAAAATACATACATTAAAAATATTTAAAAGACAATAAAAAACAAACATTAACAAAAAACAAATTTACCCCAATGCCTGACAGCTGCCGCACAAACAGCGTGGGCCCAGCAGTCAACCTGGCCACCCACAAGAATCTGGCACTGCTGAGCAGCCCCGCCCACTCCTATTTAAAGGGGCCTGAATGGAAGAGCCACACCCTACAGGTGTCACCCATCACAATCCTCCCCATGAAAGTGCATCGGCGACCCGTCGATGACATTTCAATGTTTACAATTTAATATTCGCTGGCAGAGGCAGCCTATGTGGGTTTGAGTGCAACCCTGCAGTTTTCCTCTCTGACCTGCGTGGCTCAAAGACCATGGACGGACCAGATTCACTTGGGGGATGTTGGTCTGGGGGAAGTGAAACTGCAGACATTACATCGTTTTCGGAGGTACCCTCATTGTAATTCCCTGATTCGGACAGGATCTCCGGTTCAGCCGCATTTGCTGCGTCTTCCGTCATGCTTTCACAAGCAGGCTCTCCTGGATTGTTATGTACCTCAGCCTCCCTATTTTCAGGGACTCCCCTTAGCTCTTCCCTATGCACCTGTCGGAGGGGCCCCTCCTGACCTACAGGGGCTATGGAATACACCACTCCTCGTGGAGGAGGTGGCCGAACAACTTCATACAAAGTCGAATCCCAACAATCCTGAATCTTGTTTCGGCCTCTGACAGAATGGTTCCTGGTGTACACAAGATCACCCTCTTCAAGGTCAGGAGAAACGCACTGATCCTGATTTCTAAGATCCCTCTGAGCTATTTTACTGTCCACTCTTTGTTGCACTGTCTCGTAGGCTGAGGCCAAGGACTTTTGGTGCTCCTCAACCCACTCTTCCAAGGGAAGATCTTCCTCCGTCATTTCCCCGCCTATAAGCAGATCTACAGGCAACTGTGGCTCCCTCCCAAACATTAAAAAATAAGGAGTTCTGCCTGTTGTCTGGTGCACGGTGGTGTTTATAGGCAAAAGTGACCTGAGCGAGATGACGTGGCCACTTCCTTTTTTGTTCAGGTTGAGACTTCGCAGTAAATCATGTAAAGTGCGATTAAAGCGCTCACACTGACCATTCCCCTGTGGGTGATATGGGGTGGTGCGGCTCTTTACAACTTTATACAGCTTACAGAGCTGTTGGACCAAGTTGCTCTCAAAATTCCTGCCCTGATCTGAGTGAATTCGGTTGGGCACCCCAAATAACTGAAACCAATTCTTGACTAATGCTTCTGCCACGGTACTCGCTCGCTGGTCTTTTGTAGGGACAGCCTGTGTATATTTTTGAAAAAACATCAGTCATGACAGAGAACATTCTCCCTACATCTGAAGAAGACTCAACACCGTGAAATCAATGGCTAAATCTCATTAGGCCGGGATGCCTTGACTGTGCCCATAAAAACTTTAACTTTGGGCTGAACAGCCTTTTGACAACACACATCTTTCACAGTTTTACACCATTTTTCCACATCTGTGTACATATTGGGCCAGTAATAACGAGCTCGAACCAGCTGTAGTGTCCCCGCCGACCCTTGATGACCTTGCTCATCATGCAGAGAGCAGAGAATCTTATTCTGCAACATTGGGGTAAAACCAACTGCTCTGCTTCAGCCTGTCCGTTGGAGTGTGTACACAGCGATTAGGACAGACTCTCGCTTTTTCAGGCGACTCCACTGTCGAAGCAGCTCTCTACTGCCTCTAGTTAGCTCATTCCTCCCCTTTGCATCAGGCATCTCACCCATCTCCCAATATCCCAAAATTGGGCCAATGACGGGGTCCTGATGTTTGAAGAGTACAGAGGTCAGAGGTCAGTAAACCAGGTAAGGTGGCAATTTCCTCCTGCATTCCACTAACCTCCTCCACTAGAGCAGAGCCAAAGGCAGATTCTCTAAACGGGGCATGTTGGCGGGACAGCGCATCTGCATTAGCGTTCTGTGACCCAGGGCGATATTTTACTGTTAGGTCAAAATACCGCAAGTTCTGACACCCATCTTTGCTCTGTAGCACCAAGCTTTGCAGTGGCCAGGTGACTTAATGGGTTATTGTCAGTGAACACTGTACACTTGTTTCCCATAAGTACTCTCGAAATTTTTCTGTAACTGCCCACTTAAGAGCCACTAGTTCCGTTTCATAGAACTGTAGTTGTTCATGTTTCGCTCAGCTGGTTTTTAAGCTTCGACTTGCAAATGCAACAGGACGCAGCTTACCACCATGCTCTTGGAAAGGACAGCTCCTAACCCTCTCATGGCTAGCGTCCACTTCCAACACAAATGGCTTCTGGAAGTCTGCATAAGCAAGAACAGGGCTGTTATCAAGGGCCGTCTTAAGTTTTGAAAGCTTTGATCACAGTCAACGTCCCAAAACTCACTCAAAGGTTTTCTAGGAGTTTTGCCTTTTTTTTCCCGGAGGAAGAAGCCTAGCCACCAGACGATTTAAGGGAGCTGCCATGCTGGAAAACCCCCCAATAAAACGTCTATAGTAGCAAAACCTAAAAATCGGAGCTCTGCCAGATTAACAGGACGACTCCAGTCCCGCACCGCGGCCACTTTCTCTGGGTCAGTAGAGACCCCTCGGCTGACACAAGGTGACCCAAGTATTTCACACATTTTTGGAAGAACTGACACTTAGAAAGCTTCACCTTTAAGCCCTGGCTCTCCAGACGTGACAAAAACTAGGTCCAACGTTGCAGGTGTTGTTCCACAGAAGAGGAAAAATTATAACATCATCCAAATACAGCAGGACTGACTGGTAACGGCAATCTCCAAACAAACGCTCCATAAGACGCTGAAACGTACTGGGCGCATTGCAAAGTCCGAAGGGCATGCGATTAAATTCAAAAAGCCCAAATGGGGTACAGAATGCCGTTTTTTGCTTTGTCCTTTTCTGCCATTTCTACCTGCGTGTACCCACTGGCCAGATCTAAAGTTGTAAACCACTGGGCTCCTGCTAGAGCATCAAGGCTCTCCTCTATCCTTGGAAAGAAACGCATCCTTTCTGGTTCTGGCATTGAGCTGTCTGTAGTCCACACACATTCGCATAGTACCATCTTTTTTCTGTACTAGAACGATTGGTGATGCGTAAGGGCTACTACTCTCCCTGATGACCTGACTTTGCAGGAGCTGCTGGATGTGAGCTCTGACTAAATCATACTGGGAGGGGGGGATGCGTCTATATGGTTGTCGAACTGGGGTATCATCCACTAATGGAATCTCGTGCCTAATCAAGTTAGTACTACCAACATCTAAGTCACCCCTGGAAAACACTTTGTTGTACTTCAGAAGCAACTCTGTGGCTCGTTCCTTTTCTTCCCCCTCCAAAGTTCTCAAATTGTGGCAGATCTAACTTTGTGTTGTTCACCCTGGTGTTGTGACAAGTATTGTGGGTAGATACAAGGCAACACAACTCTGAGAATCCACAGAAATTTGTACATGGTGATCTTCTGACACAACAGTAGCAGTTTGAACATTAAGCAATGATTCTTCGGGTGTCAGCCACACATCTGTTGCACCACATTAGTGATGGGGGCGAACGCCTTCCCGCCTTCAGCTTTAACTAAAGAGGGGAAACCAACAGTCCCTCTGGGAGGCTGCCCTCCTCTGGACCCAGGGGTTCAACCAACAAATCAATTAGTTTCTGTGTAGGTATGTGAGGACAGGTAAACGGCACATAACATAAACTGCCCGCAGGGACATGAAAAGGCTTCTTACCCTGGACTCTGATGGATATGGGTCTGGGGAGTTAGTTATGGCGTCCATCATTTGGCAGTATCTGAGGGTCCGCTTCCATTCCTGTGAAGCAGATTGAAGCACTGGCGACTCCCAGAGATCAGAGCCATATTTTCGGCACAGCTCCGCATAAAGGGGGTTGAAGACATTCATTCCCAGCACCCCAGCCAGGAGCATGAGCTTTTTTCTGTTTCATATAACTGTCTGAAGGGTCTTCAACAATCAATACTCCCAGCCGAGGAAGCAACACCCCCCAACACAGTAATGTCAAACTCAACGTAACCAAGGTATGGTATTTTTAAAACCATTTGCAGCTTTAAGCCCTAGCCAACCACAGTCTTTAAGTTGTTTGTCAGACAGGTTAGAAAAATTACCTTTGAAAAAACTCTCCGTTATGGTTGTAACCATCGAGCCACTATCCAAAAGGCAATTGATCCTAATCCCAGAAAAATCGACCTCCCCTTCCAAGCACTCACCAATTAAGTTGCAATTCTCTGCATTAATAATTTTACCAGAGCCTTCCCCCAATGTCTGGCTCTCCAGGCTGGCAGACATTTCCAATGGTTTTTGGGATTGGGCCTGGGGGGCAATATTCTCAGCTGTAATAGACGAACGACAGTTTCGTGCAATATGCCCACTTTGATTGCACCTATAACAAATTGGCTTCCCATCAATTGTTCTCCTGGGCCGAAAGCTGCGTGCTCTGGAAGGAGGTTCGTCATTTGGGGTTGTCTTCATGACCAATTCTAACTGCGTTTGCTGTGCCTTTAACAAAGAAACCATTCACTGTATTCAGAAAACGAGACACAGCACTTTCACAGGAGGCAGAGAGTTTCGTTTAAGACTGGGTTACATTTTGATTTAACGGGCTGGTTCTCATACTGGGCCATCCATTTTATGGCTTCACCTCGAACATCACGAATTGTAGAATGTGGGTTAGCATGTACCAAATCTCTCAGCCTTATTCTCAGAGTCTGATCTCTCACGCCATCACAGAATTGGTCACGTAAATCTCTTGCAGAAATCTGTGCATCAGTTTTCAAACTTGATCTGACAACTCCATTAAGGCATGAGAATAATCAAGCATTGACTCACCATCCAGTTGTTTACGGTTGTAAAACCGGCGCTGTAAATGATAATCGAGTGTGCATGCAACCATACACCTCCCTCAGCACAGTAAAAATACATTCAGCGCGCTCTCTTGGGTTGATGGCAAATACTTGATCTCAGTCCGAGCGGCGCCCTCTAGATGGTCGTAGACAATCTGCGCCCGTTCTTTTTCTGTGCGGCCTCTGGTCTGGGAGAAGTCTCTCATCTGCTCGATCCATTCGTCCAGTGACAGCGCGTCCACAGCGTCCAGTCTCTGCCAGAAAACGGCGGCATCTTCCGATCCTGCTGCACATAAACCACAGAGTCTGTTGTGCCTCGGCACGGCTCCACCTGTTGCTCCAAACGAGGTGGACGGCCTTTCCGAATCCGCTGCCGATGCTTTTAAAGCCGCCAGTTCGTTTCCAGCTCTCGTATCCGCTGCGACATGGCCTGCTGTCTGTCCTCCTCCAGAGCGCCGCTGCTGCCAGACGAATCCATGCTTATACACCAGCTTTGTCACCGGCGAGAGGCCTCACTCCGCCGCTCCTGCTGTCCTCCAAACAAAACTATAAAACCAGGTCACTTCTCGGGCTTTTTAGCCAAACAACGCCAAATGTTGCAAGTGCCACCATAAAAACATGTAAGACAGGCGTGTTCGAATAAATTGACAACATTTATTTATTACAGCATTCCTGGTCTTTAAAAGGTTTCACTGTTGTCCTGGGCCGAGATAAAACAAATGTAAGGCAGCAACTTGCTGCGAGCACTAAAAACAGTTTAAAAAGATAAAAACGGTAAAAAACTTACAAAATAATAAACCCACACACATGCACATGCTAAAAGCTAATCGGCTGGCAAACAGAAATTACAGACCCGGAAGTGACCACAAATAAAGAAATAAAAAAAATGTAAAAACAGTTAGTCGGCGTCTTGCAGACTAATTGGAGTAAAAAGAAACAAAAAACACAATAGAAGAAGGACAGCAGGTAGCGGTATGATGACTGGGGAATAAAAAACAATCACTTGTTAAAATACCCAGTTCTTTAAAACATCAAAAGCAATAAAATACCGCATACCTGTGGTATCGAGGACCCACACACAGTCATTTACCCTGTCGGTCTACCTTCCGATACTGCAGCCCTGTCATAAAATACATACATTAAAAATATTTAAAAGACAATAAAAAACAAACATTAACAAAAAACAAATTTACCCCCAATGCCTGACAGCTGCCGCACAAACAGCGTGGGCCCAGCAGTCAACCTGGCCACCCACAGGAATCTGGCACTGCTGAGCAGCCCCGCCCACTCCTATTTAAAGGGGCCTGAATGGAAGAGCCACACCCTACAGGTGTCACCCATCACAATCGTTTTGTTGTTTTTTTTTTTTAAGGCATAAATATTTTTTTCTCTGGCATTCTCAATAGCCTGAGTCCTAACAGGTGAGATGTGAGTGACAGCTTACCCGACCAATCAGCGCGCAGCGCCTGCAGGAAGCGCTGCGGGCGGGAGTCCAGCTGCGGAGCCGCAGGTTGAAGGAGGCCCGCCCTGCGCCGACAGCCTGAAGAAGCAGCTCGATCCGCGGAGGAGCGGCAGTCTGAACGTCGGCGGTGGTTTTCCCGCAGCGCAGCGATGGTTTGCGGGGGTTTCGTTTGCACCAAGAACGCGCTGTCTGCGCTCAACATCCTCTACGTGGTGAGTTTGGCGGCTCCGCAGCAGCTGGACGCGCCGGCGGCGGCCTGGCGCAGGTGCAGCAGGTGTCTGAGATCATCGGTCAATCATTACATGAAGCTCGTTTGTTTATCAGCTGCTGCCGGTTTGAAGCTGAATTTCTTCCAGAAGTTGTTTCCGTTTTGAGCTCAAAACAAGAGGAAGTTGTGATCAGAGAAAAGTGACGCAAAAACCGGTTTGGAAACGTCTGGATGAAGTTTAGAGAATCTGAAAACTTTGTGACTTTTTAAGAATTATAACGAAATTGAAGCTTTAATGAACCTTTAAAGGTCATTTTCTCCTCATCCTCACTGAGGTCTGATCAATCACGCGGATGTGTGGAATATAACCACAAACTGAGGCCGGATCTTCGATTGGGTCAAAGGTCAGAGACAGGTGTGACAACCAGCAGGAGATCCAGTTCCTTAAACAGATAAATAGCTAGAACGTGAGGAATGACGTCACCATATGAGATCACTTGATCCTCCACAGGGGGGCGCTGGCTCCTCCCCTTGGAGACTTTTCACAAACATCTCCAGAGTTTGAGCTTCCTGCTCAGGGTTTGACTGACTCCAGGATGGAGGTCACGGCTCTCCACGCCGCTGGCGGTTATCCAAACCGACATCGTCCAATCAGAGGAAGAACTGGACTTTCCAGCTTCTAATAGTCTCAAACACTAAAATCCTGGAGCACGGATGCACACAGGAAGAGGAGCGCTAGAGTTTAGTTAACTCTCATGGAATTTATCTTGACACAAACTTCAGCTTCATCTGGATCGACTTGATGAAAATGATGTCAGAATCCATTTATAATGAATATTTTCAGCTGTTAGGACTTGGAGGAATAAAATTTTAGCTCAAGAAGAACCTCCATGAGGTCCAACAATTCAATTTTCAGCGTAAATGTTTGTATTTCTCTGTGTTTGATCATCAGTTTTAGTATCAGATTTTTCTCCAAGTCTGTAACTGTTGACCGATCTCCTGGTTTGGTGTTTGGACTCATTTAGGTTGATCTCCTGCTCCTGAATATCCTCTACTGTTCCAGGTCTACTTTGTGTGAATGATGTCTGCAGCTGTAGATTTCTGTAGTCAAAGCTGCTGAAAAATGTGTGTTCAGCTGAGAACACACCGGGACGTTCAAGAATACGTTAAGCACACATTCTTGATCGCACATTTAGCCTGTGGTGTTCACACTGGTCGAGCAGGGAGGGGCTTCTTCTTTTTCCACCACAAACAGTTGGAAGAGACTTGGTGCAAAACGTTAATGTTGATTAATTTGTTCCAAGGTTTTTCTTTCACAGCTCTATTCTGATATATGAAAGCAATGACCGACACAGCTCACAAAAATACAAAAGCCATAACAGCAAAAGGCCAAGCACAACAATGAAGACGACAACCCAACAACAAAAGCAACAACACAATGACAAACGACAAAGCACATCAACAAAAGCCACAAATCAATGACAAAAGCCACAACAGAAGTGATTCACAACAGACATGAATAACTGACTTTTTTTTTTTCATTTTTACATTTTATTCAGTTTCAAGCTGTTGGTGCTGCTTGAAACTTTGAACATTAACCCAAGAGGAGACAAAAACAAATAAAGCTAGGGGATCTTTTGTTATTCTGCTTAAAAAAGGAGTTATTCATTTCGTTGTGACTTATTGTGACTT
Source organism: Oryzias javanicus (assembly GCA_003999625.1). Lineage (NCBI taxonomy): Eukaryota > Metazoa > Chordata > Actinopteri > Beloniformes > Adrianichthyidae > Oryzias > Oryzias javanicus. Next base: position 33,425,505 of record CM012452.1, on the reverse strand, counting down.
TTTTCATTGTGTTTCGACTTTTGTTGTCACGTTGTGGCTGTTGGTCGTTGTGTTGTGGCTTTTGCATTTCTGTACGTTGTGTCTGCCACCTTATCACCTTATAAATCCAGACGGGCTCGAATCAGAATGACTGATGTCGCTTTCCGTGATCGAGTTTCAAACAGTTAAAGTGAGTTTAAAGGGAAACCGTCCGTACATCACTACCAAATCTGAGGCCCTGATTGGTCAAAGATGAACTGGTTTAACTTTCAACGGACGTTCAACGTCTGAGCGTTTACTGAAACTGGACGTACAAACCTGTTGCTGACTCGTTTTCACAGACATTTCATTGAAAGTGTTTCCGAGGGGGGTGTGAACGTAGCTTCATGCTTCCAGACTGACATGTTGAAGAATCTCTCCTCGGTTTGAGTCTCTTGGACCTCCGTTTCATCGTGTTTGTGTCTCCTCCCTCGTGACTCCTCGTTTCCCTCAGATGGTGAGCCTGCTCCTGATTGGAGTAGCCGCCTGGGGGAAATGGTTCGGCCTGGTGTCCAGCATCAGTGTGGTGGCGGGGGTCATCGGCGTGGGCGTCTTCCTCCTGGTCGTGGCCTTCGTGGGCCTGTGCGGCGCCCTGAAGCACCACCAGGTGCTGCTCTTCTTCGTATCCTTCAGCAGAGCTCCTTCTCCTCTGGTTGTTGTGGAGCTTCTGGTTTCAGAGCGGTACAGTTCCTCAGCCTGCTCCAGTACATGGTCATCCTCTTCATGGTGTTCGTGTTGCAGTTTTCCATCTCCTGCGCGTGTCTGGCGCTCAACACTGAACAGCAGGTGAGTCCTTTCAGTTTTTTCAGATTTTATTGGAACTAAACCATCAAGGCTTTTTAAATTTTGGCCAAAAATTGATATAATCGCAAAAAAAACCCCACTGAGAACGATTTTACAACAAAAAAAATAAATATAGTTGGAGTAGGAATTGAAGTTTTAAAGTTAAATATATGAAAAATGCTTTAATTTTAGAGAACAAAAAATTGAATCCAAAATGAAAACTTCTGAAGATCTTATATTTCCAACTTCTTTCATAAATTAATTTTATTGTTGATTATTTAAAATTCTCTAAACCTCAACTTTTTACAGAATAAAAATAAAAAATGTTTTTCAAATAATTTAGAATTTACAAGTTGAAATCTGAAGCGGACATGTTGGTGTCTGGCCCATTGACTGTATAAGAGAACAGGACTGAGCAGGTGTGACATCACCCATAGAGAAAGTGCTTTACCTCTGGCTCCACCGAAATGAAGTCAATTCAGTCGCCAATTTTCTGAAATACGGACAACGGTGGTAGTCGTTGGTGGTCAGAGTCACGTTTCTATGGCAACGACTGTCACCGATTATAGTAAGATTGTTTGAAGTCCAAACCCCTTTTATTGAAAGCATCTTGGGAGAATGTGGGGGTGGGTGGGGGGGGGGCAGCGAGCACCACATTATTTTATTGAGGCATCTGATTGGTCAGTTCATAATTTGACTGAAAAAAAAAGTACAATTAGCAGGAATACGTTAAAAAAAAGACAAACAGAATGACAGATAACTGATTATTTTTCTATAGAAGTCTAAATGAAACCCAGAGAAATGATTTTTTAAAATATATTGGGCTATATAAATAAAATTGAATGATAGGATTTTGGCTTCTTGTTTGAAATGTGAGGGTGAAAGAAGTCACTCAGTCCAGTTCTCTTTTATAGTCAATGGTCTGGCGGTCACAGCACATTTCTCTTGAAGTTTTTGGTTTATAGAATCAGGAGTTAGAACATCTTAGTTTATCTACAGCTTTGTGTCAGAAATCCTTCTTCAGGATTCCTCATCAGTCTGTGGAGACTCTGCCTTTAGGTGAGAGGAAAACATGATAAACATGAAGGTGTGCTCCTGCTAACATGTCAGGAACCTGGTCTGAACCACGTGAACCCCCTCTTCTGCTGATGAAAGCTCATTTCTGATGAAATGAATAAAGCAAACGTTGTTTCCTGCTGCAGAACCAGCTGCTGGAGGTGGGATGGAACAAATCCGAGTCCACGCAGCAGGACGTGGAGAAGACGCTGAACTGCTGCGGCTTCTCCTCCGTCGACCTGAACCGGACCTGTTCAGCTGTGGGTGGATGTTCCTCGGTCGGCCGCTCCGCCGTCGGCTCCTTCTCTTTAAAACTCCTCTCCTCCGTTGCAGCAATGCTTCTCCACCCCCTCCAGCTGCTCCCCCTGCGCCAGCATCCTGCAGATGTACGCCGGGGACGTGCTTCACTTTGTGGGCGGTGTCGGCCTCTTCTTCAGCTTCACGGAGGTCAGTGGGTCGCTACGGCAACAGGTTTCTCTTCTTCTGCTTTCAGAGGACGAGTGTTCTGCTGGTTTCTTTCAGATCCTCGGAGTCTGGCTCACGCACCGATACAGGAACCTGAAGGATCCTCGGTCCAACCCGGGAGCGTTTCTGTAACCATGACGACCCAGCAGACCTGCACTCTTTATTTAACCAGAATTATGTTATCTACCTATAAGCTTATTAAAATAGTTTGTCAAAACACGGCTGATTCGTTTTAACTTCAAGTTGAACCACAGAAGGTTTTTAATCTCCGTTAAAGTTGTACTTTTTATTTTTCCAGGAAACACACATGCAAAATAAAACTTTGTGAGTCCACAAAGTTGCTCTGAAGCTGCTTCAGCTTCAGATGGAATTATAATTATTGTTTAGAATAATTTAACTGTCTGCAAATTTCTTGAACTGTAAAAAAAGTACGACTGAAGAATCGATTTGTGTCGAGGTTTAACTTGAACTCTCGGGATCCGGCCTTCAGGTGGATCAGATCTTCTGACAGTGACTCATTCAGGGCGAGGATCAGCTGCTTTCACTCCAACACGCCTTAAACAAACAGCTCCTGTCAGATGGATGAACGTCATCCACAGACCCTCACGTGTCTGATCTTCAAATCTGACCAAAGTTAGAGCCGCTATCGAGTCTCCGAAGAGGAACGGTGCCAAACGGCAGCGAGTCGGAAACTTCCTGACGGGATTGGGTCACATGACTGGCACGCATTCCTCCTCGTGAACAGGATGTCGGACAGGAAGTGCAATCCCGAGGCGGTCCGACCTGTTCAGCAGGAAGTCTGGATTCCAACAGATCTGCTCAAGTCTCCTCCTGCTGGTTTACGCCCGCAGAAAACGACGCAAAGCAGCGTTTACATATCCAAAACGTTTAAACTCAGTTCATCCTGTTTGAGACTTATTTTAAAATTTAAATGTATTTATTTGCTGCATGATTTTCCTTCACATCTGGTTCATTTTGGTGAATTCTATACAGCATTTCCATGGAGTTTCTGACAAAAACTTCAAAGTAAAACTGTTTTATTCCTTAAAAAGTGAAATATTTTAGTCAATATCTCAAAACCAGTGAACCCAAAATAAAAAATTTGTGCTAAAAAAAACTATTATGGGATGGCAATGACACTTTTAGTTTTGAAGTTATTTTGTGGGAAAATGTAAAAATTTGGTGATTTTTACATTTTTTCCCAAATAAGGAAAAAAAAACTTATGATCAGACGACCTTCATATATACAACAACCACAATTATTAACCTTTGACCTTCAAATGAGATTACCATATTGAACTTTTGGACAAAAAAAATCCCCTTTCTACAAATTTTAACCAATTGATAATAAAAAAAAATTTAAATCAGATCGCCTCATAACTCCCGCAGCATCATGGCTGCCACTTAAAATAAATGTTGGTTTTGAAGTTTGTTGAGTTTGAACAGCATTAGCATGGCAAAATAGCAAAAGTGGCGTTCCCCTGTTGGATGCACGGTTTTTACTGTAATCTAAAAATAGTATATGTGAATCGTTGGTTTAAGATGAATAAAAAGTAATGAACATGTGAGGAATGTGAGTGAAAAGCTTCTGCTCATTTTTTTTAAAAATGACAAACCTGTTTATCACCACCAGGTGACTAAGACATCAAATGGTTACTATGGAGATTAAACCAAAAGAAAAACCACCGTTTTAAAAAGCCTTTTTTTTTCCACATGTGGAACGCGGGGGGCGTGTAGTGGTCGCTCGGCCAAAGGAGGGTGGGGGGGTCAAAAGGGGGAAGCTAGCGGTTAATTTTTAACTGAAATATTAAAAACTGCATCCCCACCTAAACTCTTCTTCGTGTTTGCGTTCTGACCATTCTCCTTTGGGTTTTAGAAAGGCTCCAGCAGAGGGCGCTGTGTTTGGGTTCAGGTTTTATTGGGCTTACTGTACATTCATGCTCCAAACAGCAGAGGAAGGAGACGCCGGGACTAAAGCAAAGCAAACACAGAATCAAATAAAAACATCCGCGAGGGGGAGGAGCCTCTGTTCTGACTGACAGAGAGACTCCTCCCCTCTCTGTGGAATCATTTCCCTTCATGTGAATCTATGGTTCTAATGGATTGAAGTGGGTTCAGTGGGATTCTGGGTAACGAGTTCACCTCATTGATTCGTCTTCCTCGTCCGCGCAGCAGGACTGTCCTCTGAGACCAGGATGAACCGGTTCACGTGGAGCTTCACAGCCTACAAACCCGACGACAACCGGGGCGGGTTCTGGTCCGGTTTCTGTCTTTTAAGTGATCCGGTTCGCCGTCGGCTGAAAAACCCAGAGGGGAGGGAAACCTTCCACAGCAGCTGGGGTCTGAGGGGGCGGGGTCAGAGGCTGAAGCTGATGAAGGTGAAGCAGAGGAGCTCTTTACGGGACGACACTACGAGTCTGAGGAGAACGCTCTGTGTGCGTTGGGGAACTGCTGGGAGTTGAAGTCCGGGTCTTCCCTCACGCGCTTCTTGATGTCCGATTTGACCTGAAAGACCACAAAGAGACGAAGTTAGGATCCGACACCGTAAACTACCAAAACACACCAAATAAATAAAAACTAAAATGACTTTTCTGGATCTGGTTTCATCACTAAAACTGAGCACTGATGCAGACTTCTGTCAGAAGAACAAAACGTGTTTCTAAGGAACAGGAATCATCAAACTCGGAGCTGAAGCTGTGAAAGATCCTGCTTTCTGCAGTAAAACACATTTACAGCCGTCTTATGTTTTTGTTAATCAGGTTTACTGCTGCTCCTCTCAGGGAGTTAAAGAGCCCAGGGCGTCTCCGTGGTTACCTGCTCTGAATACGCCTCCTTCACCTCCTGGGAGTCCAGATCTCCCTGCAGCTGCTCGGTGGAGGTGATGGGTCGCACGCCGGCGGTCCTGGCGGCCTGGTTCACCTGCGTCCGAGAGGGAGAGGAGGCTGCTGCTGCCCTGCCCCGTCTGCAAACAAAAACATGTGACCGAATCTCCAACGACCAGAAGACGAAGCTTTTGCCAGGAGGTCCAGATTTACAGGAGTTACATCAAAGCAATTTTAAGAACACTTAAATTCTAATTTAAGAATGGATGATGTCCTTTCTAGCTTTTCACATGCAATTGAATCGGCAGGATCCAGACAAGTTTAACTGGTGAGTTTCCTTTATAAGGATTTGCACTAATAAGTTTTAACCACTGAGAGAAAACCCATTTTCAACCCATTTCTTCATGAGTTTACACTATTTTATTGCTCCGACAAAAATGAGCTGACTAGCTAGAGCTGAGCTTAAATGATTAAAGTCTCACTATGACAATTTTTTCATTAAAAAAACGTTCCCAGCAGTGTTTTAATTATGATTAGACGTTTTTAACCAAAATCTCACAACCTAAGTGTCATTTAGGCCTGAAGAGGGGGCCTGGCTCTGTGTGCTGAGCTGAACAGCTCCGCCCCTGATCCCCCCTGTCTGATTATGATAGCTCCGTGTCTCGCTAGCGTAAACCGTCACCGCTGCTACATAAAAACATCCATCATCTGGGTAATGTCCAGCCGTATGGTTCTGATCCGGATGTCAGCTCAGATCTTATGGACAGAATCCTCCAAATCCTGTCTCTCCCCACCATACTCCGATGCATCAATCCATCACAGCTCAGACAGAAAATAATGAAAGTAACATCCAAATGCTCTTTCATTCATTTACAATCCTTCCAACTGCGGTCAATGAGCCGCCGTTCACATTTCCGTGGTCACATCAAGAAGCTCCGTTGGAGTCTGTTGAGATTTTTCCAGCGTTTCTCAGCCCTGCTACCGTAAGTATTGGATGAAACTCACACCAAAATCCAGTGACGGCTGATTGGAGCACAGAAATGTGAACGGCAGCTCATTTGACTGCAGTCAATGTGAAGATAGCATCTTCTCTTCTCCAGAACCTGAACTAGACACGCTAGCCGGACCAGATGAGGGTTTAGTGCAGCAGAGAGAAGATCATTCATGAAAAACAGAGTGTGTCCAAGACTGTTGGATTTAAAAGGAGAAATACTCCAAAATGCAAAAATAACATTATCTCTTATTACATTTATTCTTTTTCATAAGAAAAATGCCACAAATACATGTTAAAAACAAACAAAAAAAAAAAGTATTTTCCGTCAGAGAGGGACTTAAACGACTGTTCGACACAGTATTTTTTGTTAACAGGAAGTCACCAAAATAAAATTTAAGACCCATTCTCCAAAATGGAAGACGGGCCTTATTTATTTATTTTTTAATTTTATAGATCTAAACTAAAATGCATTGAAATCTAGAAAATGAAAGAACTGGAGGCGTGGTTACCTTCCGGCGCTTGGCTGGCATGCCGTTCAGGTAGGCGTCAGACAGCGGAGGCTGAGCCTTCATCTTCCTCTGCGTCATCATGTCACACCGGATGATGGGCACCCACTCCTGCAACGCAGCCCAACAGAGTTCAGTGTCGAATCCAGCGTCTCCTCTCAGGTTCTTTAGAGCAGAAACTCATGAAGCTCATCAAGTTTTTGCTTCACAAACATCTGATCAAGTTCCACGTTTGTGGAGCAACACTGCCCTCTAGTGCCCACTTGATCCCATGCAGACTGTTACTGAGGGTTACCCAGGCAACAGCAACAACAAACCCTCCTCCTTCTCTGGAGAGAAGAACCAACTTTAGAAAAGTCACCAAAGAGTTCAGGGTCTTACAGGAGGAACAGAAGCTGCCCACGTCTCAGACTCTCCTGACGTCTCCTCGCTGCCTCCCTCCGCCCCCGCCATGTCCCCGCCTAACGGCGCAGCTCCGCCCAACGCTCCCAGGTCTCCAGGCAACGGCCTGGTCTCCCGTGCCGCCATGTCGTGGGACACGGACATGGCCTCCTCCGCTGTGGTGGCGGCGGCCGGCGAATGGGTGTCCCCGATCTGAGGAGGCAGAATCATGAGGGGCGGGGGTCCCGGTGCGTCTGAAAACAGAGTGGCGGCGCTCACCGCTGCGCTCTGCGCTCCTTCAGGCTCCTGCGTGTCGCTCGCCGCCGACTGATCTCTCTGAGGAAGAACGGATGCATTATTTACGCAGAAACTAGACACGCGGCCCCCGTCAGAGGAGAAGCCGCTCTGCGAGTCATGCGGTGGCAGGGGGAGGGACCTGCGGGACGATGAAGCTCTGGATCTGCTCCTGGGAGATGGGGTTGTGCTCCAGAATGACCTGCAGCCTCATGGACATCATGCTGGTCATCCAGTTGACCAGGCTGGGGCTGATGTCGGTGGACATCCTCCGCTGGAACGAACACGAGAGCCGTCACCAAACACAGACACACATCAGGATGAGGTTAACGTGAATAAAAAACTGAAAAAATATGAAATTTAAACACTTATAAACGCGATAGTACAGACTGTAAACTTTTTAAAAAGAGGAAATTTGGAGGGAAAAAAATACGTATTTTAAATTTGAGGAAATACTGAAAAGTTGAGGAAAACCAAAACCAAACCTAAATCAAATGAAAAATAATGTTAATTAATAAAAAATGTTTTTTTATTGTTTTTTTCTTTTTTTCAGAAAATTCACTTTCAATCTGAATTTAGAGTTTTAATTTAGGCTATTCCTTCCCTAAATACTAAAAAGCTATAGAGTGAGGGATTATCTAGTCCGCTGGATTATAAAAGAAATTTATTCTGGTCTATTTTCACCTATCCAGTAAACATTGATGCATGCTAGCTTTTTGCAAAGAATTGTGAGAAATTTACATGACACTCAATTCAGAATTGTACGCTCTGTCCGAATTCCCATCCTAATCCTTAACTACTAAAAAAACAAAACACATAGTGAAGGATTATCTAATCTCCTGGATTTTAAAAGCAATTCAGACACCATACTCACTTTTTTTTTAGCAGCAAAAATGTCACCAATTTCACAAAGTGAAAATCTAATTAATACAAGCATTTTACAATGTCTATTTAGGAATCCACTCAGTTCTGATGATGAAAACGTTGATGGTTCATTAAAAAATTACATTTAAACACAGCAAAAATAGTTAAAACGCAATGCATTATGGTCTATATTCACCAATATAGTGAGTATTGATGCACACTGGTTTTTTGTAAAGAATTCTGGGAAATTTCTAGGGCACCATTTTGGATACGTAGATTTGGACAACACTCCAAAATGGCAAACGTGTTATATAGTGAGGAGTGAGGGAATTCGTTTTGTTTTTGAATTGAAGCTAACTTTCCGCGGGGGTGGGGCTTTGAGCTCATTGGTTACTCTGAGGTGATTGACGTCGGTGACACAGTAACACTGTTTTTGTTCCAGAACAGCATCTGCTTTTGGCACCGCTTATATCATCCCTCCTCTGATGTACAGTAAAGATAATGCTCTCCTGGAAAAAAGCAGCTATCACAAGAAAACCTGCTTTCATTTGGTAACAGATTTTAGTTCTTTTTTACTCAAAATTTCAGTATTTCTTCAAATTTTAAATATATCTTTTTTAATGTAAGTTTACAATGTGTACTTTTGAGTTTAAAACCATCTTAATTTCTTCATTTTCATTTACAGTCTGTTTATTCCTCATGTTAAAGACATACTCTAATGAAAATGATGGCATAATTATAATTAAAAGATCTCTGGAAAGGCTTTCAAAGAGGATGACTGGAGTGGAACTTTTTTAATGCTATCACTCATTTCCTAAACTTTGACCCGTAAGAGCTCATGTTGAAATCAGAAAAACTTTAGAAACGTGTCATGTGCTCCACTTGATTTGGGGATATATTCCACATAATTTCATTTTTCAGGGAAAATGGGTTTGGGTTCTTGTGGGTTAACCTACTGGTGTCACTTTAAAACATAGACTTCTCCATGTAATCGAAGAGGCAGAGGTAAACTCACAATTCGGTGGTTGATGACGGCGGTCAGAGCTCTCTGGTCTCCTCTCAGGCAGTGCAGGTTCAGAGCCAGACACTCGAAAAGCGCGCGGTTGCACATTCTCAGCAGCGTGGGGCCAAAAGTCTCATCTAGAGCAGAAATAAAAGGCATGAAATCCACTAACTGTTTCCTCACATCCATTTCTTTTCTAATCTGTGGCCGGCGGCGCCGCTCTACCTCCATGGACTCACCTGTACACTGAAGGATGTGTGTGGCGATGGTGATCAGGTGATGTCTGAAGAAAGACATGTTGGTCTGGGTGACGTCCACGCCGTCCAGCACAGCAACGAAGACTCTCTCTGTTAACAGAAAGCTGCGGTTATGATCAACCAGGAAAACTGTTTCAAACGATTTCAGAAAAACGTCTTTGATCTTTTGTTAAACTGTTCTGTATTTCATATATTGACATGAAGAAAAGCTCATGTATGATAAAGTCGTTATCATATTTTCAGTTCATTTCAACCATATTTCAATTTATATTTGGTATTACAACGGGTTTTTTCAACATATTTATTGCTTCTGTTCATTAAAAAGAAATGGAAAAGCTACAAATCCTCCAGTTATTGTGAAGCTCGAGCTCTAAAATCTCAAAAAAACTTTCACTCAGAGATAAAAGAACATTTTTTTTTAAATGTTCTTTTCTTTTATTTATACTATGGTAAATTATAAAAAATATTTACCATAGAAATAATTTATTTTTATGTGCCAATTCTTCATCTGGGAGAAAACATTAGGTTAATGGAAAAATCTTTCATCTTTACCTTTACTTTCTTCAGCTAAAGGATCATAAATTTGCTTAAACATTTGATTATTTTTAGCTTTTAAATCTTCAGATGTCAGGATTTTAACTACAAGATACATTATTATTTAAACTTTTATCTGAAAAAGCTCTGTGGCTTATTCTGCAGACAGAACAGTGCCCGCTGGTGTCACAGTCAGTGAATTTCAGGAATGGAGCAGAAGGTATCGTCCAATCACAGGCATGAAAATATGCTCTTTTTGTACTGATTTTGATTATTCTTCCTATATATTTGTACATAGCATTTCATCAGAGGCATTAGATATGCCAATAAGGTAGAAATCTGAACTATAAATGGTTTTTGATGAAAGTTAGGATTCATCATTTTGTAACCTTTAGATCCAGACGTTTATTTTAAGGCACAAATATGCAGCAAAAGCTGAACTTCAGCTTCCAGCGTGGGAAAGAGAAAGCTGCTTTTATCAAAGAGGAAAACCGGATGACTCACGAAGCTCTCGGTGATGTACTCCTCCAGCTCATTCACCAGACTGTCAGCAGCAGCCTGTGGGGGGAAGCAGGAGAATGAACGAAATGAATGAATGAATGAATGAATGAATGAAAGGATTAAAGGTCAGAGGAGATGAAGAGCAGGGAGCAGGAGGACTGACGGTGATGTTCTGGTCGGTGGGCTCTCTGCCACTGAGGTAGTTCTCGGTGAAGAACTGCGACAGCATGGGCTGGATGCGGCTCAGCGGCTGGTGCTGTCCGTGGAGCAGCATGACCAGGTCTGACATGGTGAAGAGCTGACACACCAGCATCAGCAGCTCCCCGAAGAACCCTGACATCCACAACAGAGAGGAGAGGTGAGTCCTGCGGGGGTGCGGAGGGCGCTGCTGAGGCTGGATGACCGAACGGACCTGTGGGCTCCTCGGGGCTGATGAAGATGTTGGTGGCCTGGGACAGCCTCTGCATGAACTGAGCGATGCTCTCAGAGTCGTTCTGCGTTTGGCCCAGAGAGCCCATCAGCGTGCTCAGGACGCCGCGGACGATGCCGGTGAACAGCTCCGGGTTGATGGACTCGGACGCGGCTGCAGACTGGTTGGGCGCAGCGTTTGCCCCTGCGGCTGGGGCTGCGGTGGGTGCAGTGGGGGGCGTGGGGAAGATCGGCTGGAGGGCCAAAAAAAAACCAGAAGATCTCAGTCGGGACGAAACATCTTCACCGTTTCTGTTCTGGATCCTGCAAACACCCACCTGCTGCATGAACTCACTCATGCCCTGGAGGAAGGCGGGGACTCCGGACGTGGTCACGGTTATGGAGGGGGCGCCGGCGCCGGCCCCCCCTAAGAGCGAGCTCATGAGCTGGCTGATGTCGGGGGGGATCTCTGGCGGCTGGGGCTCGCTGCCGCCGGCCTCCGCCTGGTTCTGGGTGGGAGGGGCGTTTGCAGACGGAGGCGTTGGACCCGAGGTCGAGAAAGAGAAGGAGGAGGAGGTCTGGGAGGAAGAGGAGGATGTGGATGTGGAGGAGGAGGAGGTGACCGTCTGACCAGCTGGAAAAAGCACAGAAAAGTTTATCTTTAACCCTTAGGTGAAACAATCGTCTTTCAGTTCTTCTGGTCACCAGTGAGCTCATTACCCATCTGCCCCGGCAGCAGCATCTGCCCCACCAGCCCGGTGATCATCTGGTTAAACGCCACCGGGTTGAAGGCCTGCGAGGGAAATGCCGTCAGTTTCCTGTGCGGATCATGAAGCGTCAAAAGCAGTCGATGCCCCCACCTGGCCCTGCTGCTGGCCCGGCATGGCCGCCCTCACGTTGATGGTGGTTCCGCGGGTCCCGAAGGCCGGTGGGGTAATGTTGGTGGTAAAAGAGGGTCGGGTGAACACCACCCTGGCTTGAGGCTGCGGGCTGGCGTGGGACGGAGGAGGCGGAGCGGTGGGGGTGGTGGTGGGGGTGTTGGGACCCGTTGTAGCAGCTGAGGAGTTGGGAGTGGAGCTCTGACCGGGAGGGGTGGGCTGAGGGGGCGCCGGCTGTCCGGTGGTGGCAGCGGTGGCGGCGCTGGTGGCGACAGCCGCAGCGTACTGACTGATCTGCTGCATGAGGTTCCGCATGAAGTCCGGGGGGAGACCACCTGGATGGGGGGCATAAAGATTAGAAGAATACAATCCAGAGACGGAAACGAAGCTGCAGCCGCCCCTCACCTGGCTGGGCCGGGATCTGCTGCCCCCCAGCAGCAGGACCGGAGCTGGGACCTGCGATCAAACACAACACGTCGGTCACTTCCTGAGCGTCACGGCTGCTTCTGACCAGACCAAACGTTTCAGCTCCTGAAACCCTTTGATGAAAACTCAATCAGCGCGTTTGGGACAACACACCGTCCGCGTTCATCTGCATCATGACCACCGGGACTGCCTGGTGGCTGATCCTGATGACCCGGGGGCCAGCCTGTCCCTGTCCCGTCTGCTGATTGGACGGGGAAGTCTGTGAGGGGGAGGTCTGTCCCTGACCTGCCTGCTCCGCCTGGCCGGCCGGTTGTGTGGGCGGAGCCTGTCCCTCAGTGCTGTTGGCCGCAACAGTCACTGTGGCACCCAGGTTCATCTGTGGGCGAAGAGCAGAGGGGGTCGGTGGAAGCGTGACGGGGGGGCTCAGGCCTGAAAGCTGAGACTCTGACGTACTTGCACTGGGACGTGGTGATGCACGGCGCTGGGAAGAGTGACCGGGCTGGCGTAGTGGGAAAAGGGCCGCACCACATGCAAGTGTCGGGGGACGGGGCTCATGAGGTTCAGTCGAAGATCACTGAGGGCAACCAGGGCGTTGCCAAGGAGACGGAGACCCTCGCACATCTGGATGAGGGTCCTCTGGTCCTCCTCCGCTCCTGCGCGGAAAACGACGCCAACATGTCACGTAAACACAGACGTTCCCTCGACAGAGCGCTGACACACGACACAGTGTGTTGGAATGAAGAGAAGCTGCATTACCGCGTCGTTGTTGTACTCTGCCGCCGCCGCCGTCTCCAGAATGCCATGAGCTCTCTGAATGAAAGGCTGCAGCCTCTCCTCGACTCTCCGCAGCTCTGATAACATCTCTGCCAGTTCAGCGGGGCTGGGGTGACTGAAAGGGGGGTGCAACAACAAAAAAATTAAAATTATATTTAAATCCATCTATTTTATCAATTATAGGAAATCTGGGTTTAAAAAAATAAATTAAAAAAGGTATTAAAAATATTTAATATTTTCTTGTCCTTTTTTTATATTTGAATATTTGCATTTATTTTTTACATAAGAACTTATAATTTATAACAAAAAGTCACTCACTTGGGTCCCGGCTGTGGAGTGGGTCCCTCAGACTGAGCAGAGGAAGTCGGTGGAGGAGGTGGAGTTGAAGGAGGAGGCGAGGTGTCCATGGGCTGAATGGAGGGAGAAGGAGTCGAGCTTGTGGATGAAGACGATGGAGGAGGCGGAGCCGCAGCTGAGGTCGTCTCCGATTGGGAGGTTTGGGAGTCGCTCTGTCGACCCTGAAAACGACCGATGTCAGTGGATGTCTGTCAGGAGATGAAGACTCCTGTGGAGCAGCGACTCACCTCCATCCGGCTGATGACGTCGTTGAGATCTCGCAGCAGATTCTCAGCCAGGACCAGCCTCAGCCTGGGCTCGCTCTGCACCGGCTGGTCCATGTCGATGTGAACGTTTACGGACCCATTGCTCTGAAGAAAACATTGTTTTTTCTTTACTCTTTTGTATTTGAGGATCTTTTAAAGAATAGAAGGAAGAGACGCTTACTCCAGTACTGGCTGTGACTCGAGCGTTTCTTGCATTTTCTCCCATTCCAGAGACCATCTGCTGAACAGACATCTAGGAGAGACCAGAACCACACAGATTTAATATACGTTTAGTGACGTAAGGCAGATTCTAAAAAGTATTCTAGACTTGAGTCACATTCTTCAAATAAATATGGCCCAAGATCACAAAGTCATAACAATTGCAATGAATATTATAATTATGTCCGAGTCTCTAACGTCCATCTTTAACAAAACTCAACGATGAGCTGAGATGGAAACAAAGAGATCCACAGAAAATATTGTGCTCTGCATGATGAACTCACAAGATCTAGACTTTTCAAATCTAAAATCAATCCCTCTGGTTTCATTTTCACTTTTTAATGTAGCAATTTGATTTTGATCTAAAATCACTAGGTCCTTTTATTTTTGTCTGCCACTTTTAAGAAACATTTCATGCAGGTTTTGATCAAAGGTTGTTACCAAAGTCTGGATTTGGTAGAGAGAGATAGAAGCACAGCAGATGGAAGAAAAGTGATGTTTTGACTCGTCTGAACTCACGTCTTTCTTATACCTGTCGCTTAAACTTGCCTTGCCCAGACAGAGTTTAGTTGCCCCGGGCAACTGGAATCCTGTACTCTGTAGAGCAGCCCTTCCTTAATCCCTGACAATACAAACAAACAAACAACACAGACCTACCTGTATCTGCTGCGGATCCATGATGTTGACAGGGAGGTTGAAGGTTCCAAGCATCACATAACTGTTGGCATTGCGATCGTGTGGAGGCACCTGCGATGTTCCCTGGGTGGATGAAGACTGCCCGCTGTCGGCTGAGGTGCCTCCTGACCCCGCGCCGGGCTGGGAGGGTGGAGGAGGAGCCCGCTCCACAAGGTGAATCACCTTCCCAGCTACATCTACAAGAGCAGCAGAAAACCTAGTCAGTTAACTTAAATGGGAATGGGGGGAAAAGAGCACAGAGAAGATGGAACCAGAAATTATACTTCAATAACACAATTTGACATGAAGAAACAGTTTCGACATGTTCCTCGTGCGCATAGTGGATGACAGAAGGGTAGTTGGTGTGATCGAGGAGGCAGTGCTGGAGAGGTTTACTCAAGATTACTGGTCTGTCTGCAGTGCGTCGAATGGGGAATCCACCCCATGACAGTAGATTAGTTAAATTGTATTGTCCTCCCTTCCCCTGGATTCTCGAGGAGCGGTTTGTCCTGCTACCCTTGTGTCATAAACACCTAAAACTTAAGCAATCAGCCCCCACGCCTCTACTTCCTCACTGAGTCATTGTAAAATACATTTTTTGTGTCATCAATAATGTTATGTTTCTGAATTTAAAAATTAGATGCTGGTAGTATCCACAGTGTAACATGTGTTATTGCGTGGGCATGTTTCCCTAAATATAAGATAAAACTATGGATTTTATTTTGAAATCCAGACCTGCTTCCCATTTTTTGACTTTTTGCAGTGTCGACAAATTAGAAATAAAACTTCTGCATAAAGTTGCGTCGCAGAGGGACGGACGTCGTCAGGCGCAGACACGATGAATGTGATGTAAACAGTCTGAGGGATTAATAAACGCTCTATTTGCTTGTGTCAATGGAAAGGAGACGCACTGCAGACAAACCAGTGTAAATCAGCGCTCAGATGGTGATACTCCCTGAGGCAAGGAGCTAGAAGGTTCAGAGGAAGAAACACTTAATATATTATTTTTAACTAACTGTAGTCTGCCAGTGTCCTTTCATCCTGCAGCACTCTGCCCTGGTAGATGAGCCTCTGTTTGTCCACTGGGATGCTCACTGAAGGAGCAATGTGCTCCTTGAACTCCTTAACTGTCAACTGCAAAATAATGAATATAATTTGAGTCAGAACAAGAAAGATAAAAGGCAAGTATCCAAATACTTAAAGCGGGAGCTTTCATTTACCTGAGCACCAACTGTGTAGGTTCTGCTCTGAGAGTCCAGAGTTTTGACCGTTACTTCTATGTCTGAAGTTTGTTCATCCATAGTGTTCCTGCAATTAAACATTCTCTATCATACATTATTGTGACTTTTAAAATGTGTGTAAACAATGCCTTTAAAAACACTTTTTTAAAGCATCAGTTTAGTCAACAGTCTGACACACAAAAAGTAGGGCTGCCACGATTAGTCGACTAATCGATGACTAATCGACTATTAAAATAATCGACAACTAATTTAATAGTCGATTAGTCGTTACTTTATATTGTATGAAGTCAGATTGTAGTAAAGTTGAAAGTTATAATAGCATTCTGCTAGCTTTTTGGAATATTTTGGCATTTATTAAGGTTTTTTAGGCTATTTTGGAGTTTAGCTAATATTTCAGCAGCATGCTAGCTATTTCGGCTAACTTTAGCTTTTTTAAGTTTTTTTAGGCAATTTTTGAGTTTAACTTATATGTCAGCTATATGCTAGCTGTTTTGGCTAATATAGGATTTTTCCATTTTTTTAAGGCTAATTTGGAGTTTGGCTAATATTTCAGCAGCATGCTAGCTATTTAGGCTAACTTTGGCTCTTTTTATTTTTTGGTAAATTTGGCATTTAACTAATATTTTAGCTGGTTATCAACTTCAGCATCTTTACATCCACTTTGGCCATGAACAGATTAGTCGACTAATCGGAAAAAATAATCGGTGATTAGTCGACTATTAAAATAATCGTTTGTGGCAGCCCTAACAAAAAACAAACTAGATTAAATTTTATTCCCTAGTGTTCAGTGTTGCTATGAACACCAGTGAGAGTAGTTTCCGATTGTTACGTGTCACTCATCTTGAGCAGATTTGTCTATAGATAAACAGGAAACGTATAATGGCATTTATGAACCAGCTTTAGAAAACATACAAGATGAACTTTAGAAAAACCAACGAATTATCTTAGAAAAGTTACATATTTATACTAAATAATGCTTATGAACTACACTATATAAACAGCATTCGCTTAAAAATAATTTTATATTAACATAAAAGAACATCAATCTTTGTTGAAGAAGTAAAATATATTGGATGATTTGTTTTAAGTTTACTGTTAGCGTTAGCCAAAATCGGTTAGCCCGGATATAATAGCAAAAACCGGTGACGAAGGATTTAAAATCAAACTAGGATTTAGGACATGCAATGTCACAACAAATACAAAGTAAAATCTCCCCACTTGACCTTCAGAAAGGTAGATTTTTAACAAACTGAACAAACGTCGACTGGCTAATTAGCCAAACAGATTAGCTAAAAATGCTAACTGCTATTTATAGCTTCTAATCATCTTTGGGCGCGGAACATTTTATTTTTTGATGCGTCACGCCATCAAACGCTCACCTTTTGAGTCATACAATGTTCTTAAAGTATCCAGAGTCCGCGGGTGGCTCTTGTAGTTAAAAAGCCGAGTACTTGTTCGTGTCGTCGCGGCTGCGCTACAGCTAACAGCTTTTAGGGCTGAACGGATGTGACGTCAGAGAGGCGCAGGAACTACTTGTCGAGGTCAAAGAAGCAAAGATGGCGAAAGTGCTAGAAGCGACGAACCGACAGCAGTTCGAAGATTTCCTCGCTAAAGCTGGGAAAAACCTGGCGGTGGTGCATTTCCAGGCGGCATGGGCTCCTCAGTGCGGCCAGATGAACGAAGTGATGGCCGAGCTGGCCAAGGAACACGCGCACGCGACGTTCGTCAAGCTGGAGGCGGAGAATGTCCCCGAGGTGTCTGAAAAGTATGACATATCCTCCGTCCCCACGTTTATCCTCTTCAAGGGGGGAGAGAAGGTGGATCGGTTGGACGGGGCACACGCTGCGGAGCTGACCAAAAAGGTTCAGGGCCTGGCAGGGAGCGGGTCCCCTCAAGGAGGCGCGGACGGCGGGGACTTGAACCAGCGGCTGAAGAAGCTGATCAACGCGGCGCCCTGCATGCTCTTCATGAAGGGCTCCACGCAGGAGCCCCGCTGCGGCTTCAGCCGGCAGATGGTGGCGCTGCTGAAGGAGCACAGCGTCCAGTTCAGCACTTTCGACATCCTGTCAGACGAGGAGGTGCGCCAGGGCCTGAAGGCGTACTCCAACTGGCCCACCTACCCTCAGCTGTACGTCAATGGGGAGCTGGTGGGGGGGCTGGACATCGTCAAGGAGCTGGCCGAGTCTGGGGAGCTGGAGACCACCTGCCCAAAGGCCGTGACCCTGGAGCACCGCCTGAAGACCATCATCAACCGGAGCCCGGTCATGCTGTTCATGAAGGGGAATAAGGAGGCGGCGCGCTGTGGCTTCAGCAGGCAGATCCTGGAGGTCCTGAACACAGCGGGGGTGGATTTTGACACCTTTGACATCCTGCAGGATGAAGAAGTCCGCCAGGGCCTCAAGACTTACTCTAACTGGCCGACGTATCCCCAGCTCTACGTGAAAGGGGAGCTGATCGGAGGGCTTGATATAGTCAAGGAGCTGAAGGAGAGCGGGGAGCTGGAGTCGGTGCTGAGGGGAGAGTCATAGATGGACAGGGAACGGGACATCACTGCTCAGGCCTGCACCAGCTGCTGCACCCGTCAGAGGACTCAGGACGTCCAAGAAGCCATCTGTTGATCAGGAGATTTTTGGTGGAAACATTCTTATTTCTTGGTTACATTCTTCTTTTTTCACAAACTTTCAGATGACATGAAGCTGCTGACTCTCCATCCTCACCAGAGAATCTGAACATCTACTGCAAATTCCAGCCTACAATAAATTTCCTTATCAAAATAGAATCATTTCTATTTTTTGCCTGTAAGCAGTAAACTGGTTGTAATTCTCTGATTTATAAAATATTTTAAAAACTGGGTTTCTTTCAAACTGAGAAAAATCTCCATCATTGTAGCACACACCCAATAAAACTCTGAGAAGCAGCAGATTGTCACGTTTTTGTAATAAATTTGGTGAAGTCAGCGTGTGGTCACAGGTCATTTGGCGCCCCCTTGTGGACATAAAAATGAAAAGCATCAATACATTAGTTTATGTTAGGGGTCTACAACCTTTAATGCTAAAAAAAAAAAAGAAAATCCAACAAGAGCCATTATTAAAAACAACTTTCTGTGTACATTAAGCTTTTTATTTGTTTAATGAAGATTTAAAATATTTACAATAATATAATTAAAACTTTTATTGTTCTAAACTTAAGTTAATTGTACAAACTTCTGCACACACAAGTTTCTTTCAAAATAAAACATCCTTTGTAAAATAATATCCTCCTGCTGCCACAGCAGATTCACTTGAATTAAAAATGCATACGTTTTAAGTCATTTTCTGTCATTGATGACTTTGGAATGCTTTTATCATAATACTAACAAATTTAAACAAACCATACATGTAAATGCATTTATAAACATGGAGTAACTTTGCCACTAAATAGCAACTAGATAAGAAAACACTTTAGGTTCAGTCTAATGATGAACCTCTATGAAAGTAGTTTGAAAGATTAATTATTTTGTTACATTTTCTAACACAGGGATCAGGGTGCACACATACATAATATGTTGATGCTTTTATTTGTAAGTCCACAAGAGGCCATGGGGTGGTGGGTGTAATCCTGATTCTCAAGAGCCTCAACCCTGCCTGTTTTCCAGTTGTGAGCAGTTCACAATGTTGAACTGATTGGTTATCGTTAACCACTAAGCCAGAAACTACTACTTTAAAGATGTTTAAAGGGTAACCAAACCCTAAACCAACTTTTTTTACCTCTATAAATGCGGCTTTAAAAGTGCTGTCTGTTTGTCATTGCCCATTTAAAAAAAAATGTAAATAAACTTGTTTAATTCTTGAAAACAGTCAAATACTGCCTATGTGCTGCCCCCTACAGGTTGAATCGAAGTATGACAATGGAACTTTGTGATTGGTCAAACCATTTATTGGGAACAGTCCTATTCCCAATAAAGCTTGTTAATTAAAAAAAAAAAAAAAAAAGTTAAACATTTCTGTTCCCCAGCCCCACTCCTTCGACTGGATTTTCACATTCCGGCTGTGGGTGGAGTCCGCCTCCAACTCCCCTGTTTGGTTACACTTTAAAGAGAGATATGTTTCAGTAAAGGAGTTTTAAAAAATATCTTCATCAACTATCATAATTTATAAGTATTTTGTAAAACATAGCCTTAAAGTCCCAATTCAATCATATCTTGATCAACTTTCAAAAGTATTCCCAGTGGTTTTTTTTAGATTATTTTTATAATGATGCTGTTTTTAGTCAAAACCAAAAAAAAAAAAGAAACCCTGTGTTGTTTTCCTTAATCCCTGCAGAGCGACAGGTACTCATTAGAAACTCACCTCACAGTTGTGGTCAGGATCGTTGGTGCAGTAAATAAACACTTCTCTCCTTCCCGTTACTAATAACTGAGAGCTCTCTGTTTACACTCTCACCTGCTCCTGCCACAAATAAGCTTTGTTTCTTTTCGTCTGTTCCTGACTGACAAAAATCTGAATTTTAATTTGTAACTTTACTCTTGATTTTCTTTATCTATGTCCTTTAATCATCAGAAAAATTCCACAAGAACAATTTTCATCAAAATTGGTTTTTAAAAATAATTTCTTTGTTTCTTTTTGCTGAAACATATAGGAGTTAATATTAGAGAACAGCTTAGAACTGTTCAACAGCTTAAAATCATTTAATTTAGATATTGGAATGTGACATTTTGACCTGTAAATACACAGTAAAAATGTTTCCCTGAAAATAACTATTTTCGTTTGTGGAGCTTCAAACTGAGAAATGGCTGCAGAAGTTCTCTCCCCATCTCATTTTAAACTTTTTTTTTTTTTTTGAATGACCAGTCATTATTCAGTCTTTGAGCTCTTCCATGTGTGGCATTGCTGTTCCACACCCTGCAGTTAATGATTTGTGGTTAAGATAGTGGATGTTGACAGTGAGAACTCGCATCTCCGGCAGCGCCGTTTAACCGACCGACGCTATAATTAACAGCTACTTAAATGAAGCGGCGACCTCCTACATGAAGCTGACTCACTCAGAGTGGAAACAAGGGGGGGCTTTCTCCTTTCAGAGGATTTTGGAAGACGAGCGAATCTCCACGTTGACGTTCCTTTCACTTCAGAGCAAATATGTTTATCTGAAATGTTTTTTTTGGAGATGTCACAGCTGAGGAACACCCGTTAATCATTGACTTACACCCACACTCTGTTTGAGTTGCATGCTGGGATGATGTTCAGCTCAAACAGGTTTGATTCAAACTGCAGACATGCTGAACGAAGCCTGGTCTTGGTTTCTGTATTTATATTCTCTGGCCTATGAGGCCTGGGCTCCCTGCTCAATTCCTCAAGAGTTAATGGTGAAGACCATCAACCATCAGCAGGTGAGCAGACACCAGATATGAAGGGGATCTGGTCCACGCGGTCGTCGGCAGTACAGAAGCTCTTTCCACTCCCTCGACTTTTTCCATCAGTGGTCTTTGTTGTGCGACCCACTGTGGGTTTCTGAAAGCAGAGTCGGTTTTTACACATCTGCTGTTGTGTAACTACCTCACAGTGTCACGCCACCTTTCTGTTTCTATTTCAGTATCTGGGAAAGTGGTACTTCAAGGCAGCCGCCAGTCACCGCGAGGCTGACATCCAGAAGTTCAGAGCTTTCGACAACATGGTCTTCACCATCGAGGAGACGGCTAACGACACGCTGGTCTTTACTGGAAATATGCGCATGTGAGGAAAAATAGAAAGACAGATATGATCTTTTTGTGTTTGATAATATCTCATATCTGTAAAGTGACAATAAGACAAATTATAAAAAGGAAGTTTGGAAACTTGATCAAATATTGCATTTAAAAAAGTAAAAACTCCACAACTGATTACATTCAATAGAAAAGATTGAAAGAGGACATTGTAAAAACAATGAAAGAAAGTAGGAACATCAGAAAAATGAAAATGTGTTTCTCTTTATCTTTAAAGGGAAACTATTATTTATTCAGATTTATTAAAAAATGTTTGACCTCTTTTTGCAGGGGAGCCGATTGCATAAAACAGAGCTGGACGTATCACATACAGTCTGAGAGGGATGACATGGTCATGGAAGGTAACACGAGCTGCATGACTCGAGAAAGCTTTTAAATTAAAATTCAGGGGAAGTTGGATTAAACAGTTAAATGCACCCTATAGAAATAGAGATACAATACCATCACCAGGGCTACATCCTGGAGCCTGTCTTGAAGTTGGAACCATTGACTGTAAATAAGAACTGGACTGGTGACTCCTCCCTCCTGGCGTTCCAAACAGGAAGTACGCACTGGCTCCAAGAAGTCAAAATTGAATAGACTTCTATAGAGAAATAAACAACTTCTGTTTGACAGAATAACCATTCTTGCTCTGAAACTTGTTTTACAAAATATTTTCTTTTCATTTTCTTGATATTGTTTCTTAATTGTAAGTTATTCAACTTATAAACTGACCAATCAGAAACCACCATAAAATAAAGGGGGTTATACAGCCAATGGTAAGATGTTTGTTTGACAGTTTTTGTGTACGTGTTTAGGGTGTGGCCTTCCAGGGGTGTGGCTACAGGAATGTTGACTCACACACTCAGACCAATCAATCTTTACTGATGACGTCTGGCTCCAGCACGGCGGCGTCCGTGTCTTGGAAAAATGGCGGCTGAATTGTCATTATTGTGTAGGAGACAGAAGTAAGCTGTTTCCTATTGGTGATGTCATCAATGGGTGGAGCTAAAGCACATGGTGATGTATTCTCTTACCGAGTCGTCACATTTTGATGAATGTTAAGGACCCCTCCGCGCCAAATATGGACATTTTAGGTGTTTTTGACGTGCTGGCTGTTCCAATAAAATAAAGGCTCCCCAAACCGGTACCGGTCCAGTGCTGGGATGTGGACCGCACCGGTACCCTAATCCTAACCTTAAAGGTTGGTTTAAGGATTCATAATCGCTCGCGTTGCACCCACAGTCTGGCGGTCTCGTTCAGACTAATGTTGGCTGGATTTGATTGTGACTCTCCGCTGTAACTGCGATGTTCCTCTGACTGGTGTTTATACTCTTTAAGCAACGTGATGGTGATCTGTCTCTATTTTTTACATGATCAGCATCCCGCTCAGACACTGGCAGCATCTGCGAGCGCGCAGGAACATGAAGGCAGAGGAGGAAGTGATGAGTTTGTCTGCTAAACACAAGCAGGGAATACAAAGATGACAAAATTAAATTAAAAAAGAACAAATTTCATTTTCTAGTGCTGTAAGATATGAGAAAGTAGACGTGTTGTTCCAGCAACTTTCTCTATTTTCTATCTAGTTGTTCACTCTCTGTGAAGTTTGTTTTCATCATTTTCAGCGTTAAGATATTTTTCTGGACATAGTTTTCTGCGTACTCTGATTTCTGAAATAAATTCAGGTTAAATGACGCGATAGCACTGTGGGCGTAACATTTCGTCACCAGCACCTGGAGCGTTCTGATGCGACTCAAACGATTCTGCTCCGATGGCCGTGCGACCACTGCGGCGTGAGCGAGGACGCATAAACCAGCCTTTACCAGTATCAGCTGGACGTGGACCAGGCTAGGGTACCCTGTTAAGGTACCAGTACCAGCCACGTCCCGAGGTTTGGTCCAAACCCCTGATTGAATTGGAACAGTCTGCAAGACAAAAAACGACAAGTTGGGAACACCAAAACGTCAAAAAGTGACGCGGAGGGGTCCTTAACTTGTGATAACTTGGGAATGAGGATGTGTAGTTCCCTCAGGACCTGCTCAGGCTCAGCCTAAAAAGACTTGGTGGTGTTGCATTTGTATGCGTTCACTACCAACCCACAAGAAGGACCATAGTGTTGTGAGATTTGTGTTTGTTGCCTCTCTGGTTTAGTCGACTAAAATGGACATCAGAACATAGAAATTCTCTTCACTGAGGGTCTCAAAGCTGATGCTGAGTGATGGCAGAGATAGTTGGGCTCTCCTCCACATAGAGTTTGGACTCCGAAAGCTCTCTTTCTCTCAAGTTACCCATGATGAGAGGCTGAGGGCCTTCAATGCTCACATGGACAATATCAGGTATACCTACAAAGGAATGACCGGGATGAACGGCCGTCCTGGTCTGAACTCACACTGTGTTTTATTATTGAAGTTCTGTGTCATTAACAGTTTGTTTATAATGAACACCATGTTTGAGCACAGGGGTGTCCATCAGCTCAAGGCAAGAGGTCAAAAACAGACTTTGTAGTTGTGTTATCTGACCTCCTTAGGTACTCAAATGAAGAGAGGGGCGGAGCTTAGGTTTCAGTCTTGCCAGCCAGTTGAATGAAAACAGTTGATGTGGCTCGGACATCTCTTCTGGATAGCTCCTGGAAGCCTTTTTGAGGTGGTTCTCGGGATATATCTCACTAAGAAGAGGCCCCAGGGTAGAACCAGGAGGGACTGTGTGTCTCTGCTGGTCCAGTAGTTCTTTGACAGAACTAGAGGACGTTTCCGTGGAGAACCAGAGGGTCTCCCCGACCCAGCTTCAGATAGATGGATGAAGATGGATGCTCGAAGAAAGATAAATCATTTTTATTTAATTTTTACAATTTCCCTCTCAAAACAAGAGTTGAATTTTAATGGTAATGACAAAATCTGAATTTAATAAAAAATATGAGCCGCAGTAAACGCACATGAACTTTCAAGCTTAACAGGTAAAAATGTGTCGATTCACAAAACATCAGCAAAGGTTCACGTCAAACATGATGGAGCAGAAGACGATCAAAGTGTGACATCATAACGGAAACAGAGGTAAAAAACTGGTCTAAAAAAACTGGTTGTTATGGAAACGTCAGGAAAACTGTCACTTTAGTATCAAACATAAAGACACTTTTTTGGTTTCTCTGGATGAATTACGTTCATTGGCTGATTCTAAGCTAAAGGGAGACAAAGTCCATTCGACAAATCTACAAACACAAACATGCACACACGTGGGCGCACACCAAATGACAACACACACAATTATGCACACAGGCGTACTTAAACACATCAAACACATTAAACACACCAGCTCAGTGGCCTTGTGGTAGAGTGTCCGCCCTGAGATTGGAAGGCCATGGGTTCAAGTCCAGGCCGAGTCATACCAAGTCATACCGAGTCATACCCAGTGCCTCCCTGCTTGGCACTCAGCATTAAGGGGTTGGATTGGGGGGTTAAACCACCAAATGGTTCCCGAGCGCGGCTGTGTCTGCAGCTCACCGCTCCCCCAGAGGATGGGTCAAATGCGGAGAACAAATTTCACACACCTCGGTGTGTGACAACTAATGGGACTTTAACTTTTTAACTTTAACACATTCACACAATGCAGCACAAAACACAACACAAAAAAATACACACAAACCCACAAACTCACAACTCAAATCTACACACTACAACATGCCTTTTAACGCAAACACACAAATCAAACTTTATTTGTATAGAACCTTTAAAAAAAATCAATGTCACTCAAGGTGATTAAATAAAATATAATAACACATACGAAGTCCTACGGTAAGACACAACACACACTCTTAGACCCACTAATTCAGTGTCACCCACTCCAACACACACAAACATTCTATACACACACATGCATGCTGACTCACACCAACATACTACAACACACATACTCACACACATTCACTCAATACAAGACACGCTCCACACATAGTTCTACACTACTACAAACACACACAAATACACACCTCCGCACACACAAACAGAGAAACTACAGCGCACACACTAACACACTAACAATAGCATCTCAGTTCTAAGTGATTGAGCAGACCCCAGTCAGCGCTCCAGCTTCCTCTCACCGTTCAAAAACACATTTCATAGGTGGATAAGTGACTCTAAATTATTGCATGAGTTCTCCTGTCAAACTAATCTGCCCTGAAGCACCTAAGATAGGCTCCAGCAACCACATGAACAGGTAAAGTAAAAAAAAAAGGATGGAGTTTTTGGTTAATGATCCAAAAAATGTAAACACAGCACTTTAGTGGTTTTGCATCTCCATGCTGGTGGCATGATTTTCTAATTTATTGTTTGACTGCCTTACAGGGTCTCAAGGGGGAAGTTTTAAATTTGGACGCCAACATTATGACGTAGAGCTGCAGCAAAGCATCAAATCCACTTTAATTTGTCTGAATACCACAATTGTCTTCATAATGTCACCAACTCATTCTTCACAGTGTTTTCCTTTCTCACGCATGAACGTCTCGTGTGTCTTCTGTCTGTGCCGCGGCAGGACGGACGTTTCGCAGGAACTTGTTCTGGAGCGGCACGTGGGCCAACTGCCTCGACTGCATCGTTTTCCAGGAAGTGGAGCCTCCTCTGAGAACGACAGACTCAGGGGACTCCCTGAGCAGATTCATGCTGTATGGTGAGCCGGATCAGGAACATGTTTACAGTACTGCAACTGTTGCCCGTGGCTACTATGGTCTGATCCACACTTACCTTTGGAAAAAAAAAAAAAAGTTTCATGTCTCTTCTCTAAAATCTAAAAGTTTCATCTTCTACTAAAGTAGCCAAAGTTGAAGGTAAATGCTGTGTCAGCTAATATAAGTCTATAACAGCTGAAAAAGCATGGAGTAAAAGAACAAATTAATTTAAATTAATTCAAAATAATTCAAATTAACATAAAACTAACTAAATGCTAGCAAATGTTTAACTATAATGTGCAACCAATTGTCATGTTATACGAAATAAAAAAAGATAATTTTTTGAAATTTTACAGAGATGGTCCTTGAAAGTAAAAAAAAATACATATAGATAAATGGTCAAATTATATGCTACATGTTAATTTATTTTAGGAAAATTAAAGAAAACAAAATAATGCTGAATAATAGCGCATGTTCTACTAAACTGGACTGATTTTAAGATGCTTTTAATGGTTTTTAAATGACTTAATCGTCTTGCACCCTCTTATTTGTCTGATCTTTTAGTAAAATATGAACCCTGAGATCCTCTGAAGAACTTGAGAGCCGCAGAGAGCATAGCTGATTTTAAGAAAACCCTTCAGACCCATCTCTTTAACCATGCTAATTTTATTATCTCTATTTATTTTGTATTCATTTATCTATTTGATCATGTTTTATGATTTTACACAGTTATTAATAATTCATTTTAATAATTGTTGTGGTTATGTTTTATTATTTAATTGTTTACTGATTTTATGAATGTGTTTAATTTTAATTTTCACTTTTATTTTGTGTCTGGGTCTCGGCGAGGCAGGGAGGGCATTATTTATTTTTAACTTGTATTTCTTTTGTTTTATCAAGTTGTAAGGCGCTTTTTGGTATGTTTCATATGAAAGGTGCTCTATAAATAAAGATTGATTTCATTTGATTAAATTCTAAATTATTTACCTTAATTAATGGATTATGGTGAAAACCGCAAAGGAAGAAATAAACCTGAAATCGCTAAAAGCTTTTAAAAATGTCAATAACTAAATGTTACCTAACAGTTTAGAAAACACAAATATAAAATCTGAGGAAAATGCTCAATTCCATACTAGATAAAAGTATCAGGCGTTTGACACGCATGCATAAACTCACTAAACATGGGTTCTTGAACGTTCATTTAAGTGTTCAAACTGGACACGCAGGGAGGCGATTTTTCTTTTTTTGTGTTTGCAAGAATATATCTGCCATCTACTGTTAGAAGAGGCTTAGCGTAAACTGTGGAAGTGGTGGAAAATCTGGTGAATCCAGACGTTTTCTTTCACAGCTTTACTCTGATATGTGAAAGACTTGGTGACATAAATTCCATCCATTCATTCATTTCTCCTTCATGATCAATTTTTAAACGTTTGGCACTTTAAAGAGTCCCCTTCAACCTGGTTTAACTTTCAACTCGTGTTCAATGTCCTATCAAAGGTTGTAAAAACGTTACGTACGAAAACAAGACTTTTAAACTGAAATGCGCATATGTGCTCGTTCACATAGACTTTGCATTGGTAGTGGCCTCTTGAATGTATGTTTTTGAGGGTGATGTGAAAAATGTCGCCTTAGTCAGAGGTGGATTCAGGCGTTCTGTGGCTGAAATATGGTCAAACTTGCACAAAATATACATAAAATATCAAGTTCTTAGACCGCTAGTGATCCTGTAGCGAGTGCACGATCTGGTCTTTGTCAAATCCTATCTATTGTGCAAGTAGATCACACTCTTTGTGAGATCCATGTGTGCAACCTGACTGTTAGAAATGAGTAAATTTGGCAATTGAAGTCTAGTTTGTGTGGACATCCTGTGCATGCAGCCTTTGTGCACGGCCGGTGAGGGCTCAGTAGTGTGTCATGAAGACATTGTACATTTCATGTGTTCATGACATTTCCAATAGCCTGATGTGCTCACCAAACGCACGACAATGGTGAAAAGATCAACACAGAACAGACTGATATTTACAAAGGTGCTGAACAAGCAAAACTCAAACCCAGCGTGTGTAAATCTGGGCCATCGTCTCTGAAAAGCGTGTCAGTACATTCTGATTTTCTGTGCACATTCACCCAGACGTCTGCTCTGTCTGCAGCTCGGCAGAATGACATCAGCTCCCAGGTGGTGACCACGTTTCTCCAAAACTCTGCTTGTCATCAGATGAAGGTCCATGTCACCCCACCAGAAGAGAAAGGTTTGTTTTACCTCAGAGGGGAGAACAAAACATGTCATTTTTGTCTTTTTTTAAAACGTTTTATCTATATTTGCAGAGTTTTGCATCTAATCAAACACATGAAGGTAAGCAGCACCACCTCAGCTTTTTTTTTTTTTTAGAAATGTTTTTGACTGACTGCCCTGTTTGTTCTGCCAGGAGGCTGAAGGGAAGTAAAACTAATAAAAAAAGAAAGAAATTGAAAGGAAAACTCTTGTACCAGGGAGGACTCGTCCCCGGCCACAAAGACTAAAACCTGGGGAATTCCTGTGATGAAACCAGCAGAGAAATGCATCATCTGCTTTGCATGTCCCTGTTGTCCTCTGCAATAAAAGTTAAACACTTCCACTTTTTTGTACTGTACTTTGTGCTAAACAGCAAAACAAAGAAGACTGTTGTGTTTGCACCATCAGGCTCGACTTCTGCAGGTTTAAGTCACAAAGCTGAGCTCTTCAGGGGTTTAGAAATGACCCTGGTTTTCTTCATCCATCATTTCCTACTCGATGCATCCTGAACTTTCAGGTCAGGTTTTAGCTTTAACATTTTTAGGATCAACTCTTTGCTGACAAATGATCCCCCCCATAAATCTCCCTTAAGTGCACTTCAGACCAGAAAAAATCCTGGTCCTGATTGGTGTGGATTTCACACCTTCAGTGTTGGTTTTTTTTCACACTGAAAGTGAAATAGCCGACGTTTGGTGCTGCACTCCGCAAAGCAAGCATTGACCCCGAAAAAAAAGAGTTTTCACCTCTTCACTTCTTCTGCTTACATATTTTCTTGACTCCAAAGGAAAGATTTGCTGCTGAAGATTTGATTCAACAAAGCCCCGGAGAGAATACGTTCCACCGAGAGAAACGGCCGATAGAAGGATATCGTATCAATGGTTTAAAACAGGGGTGAGCAATTGTTTTGATTCGTGGGCCACATAGGGTTCTAAAATTTGGCATAAGGGCCGGACAAGGAGCAGATGGAAGGAGAGATTGGGTAATCAACCTCATAAACTAAAAAAATAATATGGAATTTAGAGAAAAACATGCTTTAATTTGGATTCAAATTCACATATATTCATTTAAAAACAGAAAATTTGGGAGTTTTAATTTCTAAATTTTGATTTTTGTTCTCTTTTGGGTGATCCAATGGGTTGATGTTCTTCAGAGGAAAATGTGAACTCAAAGAAATGCTGCATTTATGTGGTGTAGGAATAATCCGAAAGATCACCATCTGACTCAGAAAGGAACACACACGAACGTCAGAGAAACAACACCATTCATGGGAAGAAACCAGAAATACAATGAAAATAAAACAATAATTAGGATTTTGATTAAATGTATTTTAATTTGGAGGGCCACATTAAGTAGCTTAAGGGGCCGCATGTGGCCCCCGGGCCGTAGTTTGCCCACCCCTGGTTTAAAATGTCTGGTCTAAAGAAAAGCACAGAGGAAATGGTTGTGGCTCCACGAGAGCGGGTCCCAGGTAGAAAATCATGGATGGGGATCTGGATTCAGTTGTGCAACAACGGCACAGTGGAGGGTTTGATGCTGACAGCCAAAAAATGAAGGGTGTCCTGTAGTTAAAGTCCCACTCCAGCATCATTGGTTTCTATTATAAAATAGCTTCCAGTAGTCTTTTACTATGATTATGCATTTTTGAAATTTGCCTGAGTTGTGGCACAGAAGTAAGTGTCGCATAATTTCCCATCAACCCCTTTTTAGACTCCATCCTGCTGGCTTATAGCACCTGATAAGCCCAATATTAAAAATAAATGGGGAGCAATATCAGAGCTACGCATAGATACATTATTGAGCAAGAATACAATAGAATTCTTGCAAAGAAGGGAGACTTCGGCCTCTCGTGGTAGTTGCTGTGTCTCAAACCTGAACTTTTTCAAACACTGAGTTTTCATCTGATCCAATGTAATTTGAATAAAGAAACATCAGAAACACAGTTTTAACCTTAAATAATTCATATATGTCCTCTACTATGAGAAAAAGGCTACAAGAACATGTTAAAAACACAATTTTCATTGCAGTGGGTCTTTAAATAGCGGACACAATCATACTTTACTGGAGCTTCTGAGCTGCAAATTAGAAGTCCGTGGATCGGTGTTATGTGCACTCTCAAAAAAAAAAATGCTACTCAGTTAGAACACAGTGTCTGTTTTCTTGCTTCTATTATTTTCAGGTTTTTCCCCATTAAGATAAAACTTACAATACAGGGTGAATTTTCCTCCAAAAAACTTTAGTAAATGTATTCTATTTTATTTCAATTGTCTGCACTGAGTATACAATATATATATATATTTGGTTTCACCTGACTAAAATATATGCTGTAAATTAGGGCTGCCACGATTAGTCGACTAATCGATGACTAATCGACGATTAAAATAGTCGACAACTAATTTAATAGTCGATTAGTCGTTACTTTATAATATATGGAGTCAGGCTGTAGTAAAGTTGAAAGTTATAATGACATTCTGCAGCTTTTTAGACTATTTTGGCATTTATTAAGGGTTTTCAGGCTATTTTGGAGTTTAGCTAATATTTTAGCTTCATGCTAGCTATTTTGGCTAATTTAGGCTTTTTCAGTTTTTTAGGCTAATTTGGAATTAAGATAATATTTCAGCTACATATTAGCTCTTTTGGCTAATTTAGGATTTTTGCAGTTTTGTAGGCAAATTTGGAGTTTAGCTAATATTTCATTTACATGTTAGCTAGCTAATTCTAAATGTTTACAGTTTTTTAGGCTAATTTGGAGTTTTTCTATTATTCCAGCTACATGCTATCTATTTTGGCTAATTTGGAATTTTTACAGTTTTTAGGGCTAATTTGGAGTTTAGCTAATATTTCATTTACATGTTAGCTAGCTAATTCTAAATGTTTACAGTTTTTTAGGCTAATTTGGAGTTTTTCTATTATTCCAGCTACATGCTATCTATTTTGGCTAATTTGGAATTTTTACAGTTTTTTAGGGCTAATTTGGAGTTTAGCTAATATTTCATTTACATGTTAGCTAGCTAATTCTAAATGTTTACAGTTTTTTAGGCTAATTTGGAGTTTAGCTAATATTTCAGCTATATGTTAGCTATTTTGGCTAATTTGGGATTTTTACAGTTTTTTAGACTAATTTGGAGTTTAGCTAATATTTCAGCTATATGCTAGCGATTTTAGCTTATTTAGGATTTTTTTGTTTTAAAGCTAATCATATTTCAGATTTTCTTTACATCCACTTTGTCCATGATCCGATTAGTCGACTAATCATAAAAATTAATCGATGATTAGTCGACTATTAAAATAATCGTTTGTGGCAGCCCTACTGTAAATATATTGTTTCTATGTCGTCTTTATCTATAAATTCCCTTATAGGTACATTTCAGTCCAAATAATCCCATCTTGAAATACCCTGCAGAGATGTGCTTTAGAAGGAACTTTACTGGGTTATATTTTACTTAGGGGCCACAAAAGCAGAAGTGTGCGGCACATCAACAACAGCTCTTAAAGTACACGTTTTTAAGCAGTTATGAGGTTCAGTCCCAGCCAGCAGCTTGAAAATATCTCAGACTTTTCATACCTGCAGCTTCATTACGCTCAGATAGGAAGCTTTTGTGGTTGAAGGGGGGAGAGCACCCTGCTGCCCACGTCCACTGCTTTGTTTTTCATTTTGGAAGTGTAGGCGCCTGTCGCTTTGTGTGTGTAAACAATCCAGGAAAACAGAGAGCCGGTGCGGGGAATGTCCCATTCAGCGCGAAACCTAAAACTGAAAAGTGAAATGGAAATGGACCGAGGGACTCCTCCACTGTCGCTGACTCTGAATGCGGGTCCAAAGACACGACTTTCACTTCTCCCTTCAGACCACAAGTCCTGGTGCTCTCTGAACCAAAGCGTGCTGTCATTTATTCCTCTGCTTCACTTTTAATATACAGGGTGGGCTATTTATATTCTCTGTAAGTTTCCATCCATAGAAATATTGAACACGTTTTTATTTATTTAATGTCTCCTCACGTCTTCAACCACTCTGTGGCCGATCTGCAACAGTTCCAGTTTTCTGAAATCTGCAAACACGTTTTACCACAGTGCTGTGTGTGAGACCAGTTCCATGTTTTCTGTTAAACTTACATGCAACTGCTTCCCGATTCAACCATCAGTAGAATTTCGGTCAAACCCATTGTCTGGGGCAGGGGTGGTAAACTACGGGCCGGGAACTTGGTGCAGCTTGTTGAACCATTTCATCTGGCCCACCACCACACTAGAATGCATTATATTGATTATTCATATTAATGTGTTATAACTCCCTGTCACTCCCTTTAGAAGCTGCACCACAAGTAAACCTACTTGTGTTTAGGTGCAGAAAGTTATTTTGCATTCATGCTGTGTTGGAAGATTGTTTGATTTTCCATGTGTGTTTTTCAAATCAAACGGCCATTATTATTAATCATTCCAACACAACAAACACAGCATTTTTCTAAGTTTGTGTTTATCCCTGAAAAACATCAACCGATTGGTAAATTTAATACTAAAATGGGAACAAAATCCAGTTTTAAAATGAAAAAAAGCATGTTTTTGTCCAGATTCCATGTTCCTTTCTCATATGAGGTAACTAACATACCAAAACACTCAAAAAGTTTGCCTAAGAGTGTCTAAAATATATATAAGTGATGCATTCTTCTGAATACGGAAACATTTAACCCACCCTGTAGTTGCTGAAGCAAAGATAAACTCCTGAGTTAATCCTCAGTTGTACCAGCCTTCTCTACTTCTGCAATAAATCTATTTTCTTTTTTCAGTTTTTCTGCACCTGTCCTATAAACCCTTTAGGTCCAAGTATCCTTTTTATTCCCCCCCATAAAACAAGATAAATTGACAAAGGGAAGGAAACTCAACTTTAACTCTCTAGTGTTTTACAGTCACGGTCCCAATCCCAACCCACAACCACCTGGAACAATGTGGGGTTCAGTGTCTTGCCCAATTCAGACGGGAAGAGAAGGTAGGAACTGAACCGGCCGTCCTTGGATCAAAGATTGGCGGCTCCACCTCTGCACCACAGCTTCCCCCATTCTGGAAATTTTTTAGAAAAGAAAGTATCAGCAAAATCTGTCTAGGTGTACCACAAGGCTCTGTACTCGGTCACCTTTCTTTGCACTTTAAAGGTTCTTTCTTTGAAGAAGTGCACAGAGTAAGCATTTAAGCAAGTTGTAGGTAACCTCTAAAACCTCTATTTAAGCTTTTTTTTTTACTCCTCTAAAATTGATTCATATTGAGGTGT